>CM062213.1:9147500-9175000 GCA_031216445.1 Lateolabrax maculatus | reverse complement strand
TCTCTCTCTCTCTCTCTCTTTCTCTCTTTTTGTGCGTCCCGTCAACCGCCTGTTTGCTGATGTGTGTCTCTCTCTCTCTCTCTCTCTCTCTCTCTCTCTCTCTCTGTGTGTGTCACGCTCTCTGAAAACATTTCACCCACCTCCCTCTCCTCGTGCCCCCACTTTTTTTTTTTTTTTTTTTTTTTTTTTTCTACTCTTCCTCTCCTTCCCATTGGCCGGCAGCCCCGCGTGGAGGCTTGTTCACGCCGGTATGCTGCTTAAAGCTCCGCAGCATGTGCGCGTGGCATGTGAGCTCGCGCTGCCCTACTGACACACATTTTATGCTAATGAGGCGGCGAGGAGAGGAAGCGAGGAGAGGGGCCGAGGGGAGGGGGGGGAGGTCTCGCTCCTCACCCGTTTCCCGCGGCCCCTCTCGCGGGTCTGCGGGGTGAGGACAGCCGCTGACGGGCTTTCAGGTGGCGATGATTTTGCCTTTTCACCGCAGGGGCGATGATGAAGGGGGCGCCTTTAGATTTTGGATGATTTTGAGCTCAGCGGAGCTTTTAAATGGGTTTTTTATCGTTAGGCCTCTTGTCACATTTCTCACATGTGTCTGCTGCTTTAACGTTTTACGTTTTTCCCTTTCATTGACCTTGGATGGAATAAAACAAGCAGGCATCAGTGCAATAGATAGATAAATAGATAGATAGATAGATACTTTTTTGATCCTGGGGGGAGATGTAGGAAGGAATCGAGTAATTTAGGAGTAATGTCATAAGTAGGCTAAATATAGTTGTATTCCATTTTAAAATCCAATAATTTAATAATCATTTAAAAGATTAGATCAAGCTGCATTGATCGTCAGGAGACAAATCTAGTGTTACAACAGCACAAGAAACAGATCAGAGAGGGACATGATAGGATATGGGTAAGCAGGAAAGTATATACAAATAAAAATAAGAACAAATGAATTAAAGTTAGAAAGCTACAGCCTATATAATGTCTTATGGCGGTTTCCATTTATAAAATGTAGGCCATGTGCAAAGTCGATACTGCGGTTTTCTATGATTGAGCAGGGGAGGCACGTGTCGGGCTTTGACACAGTCACCTCACATTGTGGTATAATGTTTTGTTGTCTGACTTTCTCATCTTTTTTTTAGTGGAAGCCTTTTTTATTTGATCTGTCATCATTTTCTTTCCAAATTTAAAAAAAAATAATAATAATAAGACGGAGAAAACAAGAAAAACAAAAAAAAAAAAAAAAAGAAATCACACCACAATGTGAGCTGAATGGGTAAAAAGCCAGTCCACGTGCCTCCCCCTGCTCAGGGCGAAGCTGCACGGGCACAGCGCATGCGCAGAGTCTAACGCCCACGCTCTCCACCCGGAAACCGGCGCAGCGTTTGGACAACGAGTGGACGTCTTCTCGTGCACAGACGATCTTCGCCCGGAGGAGCTGGCACGTGTGGACGAGGCGGCGCTCACCGTGACTCCCGCCGCCCCCTCCCTCCCCATCACGTTTATTTCTCCCTCTCTTCAGATTGTGTTCGCTAGAAAAGAAAAAAAAAAAAAGACGAAATACCGCCGGAGATTGGCCGGGACGAGGAAAGTGAATGTGGGTCAGGCGCTGCTTGTGCAAACATGAGCGTCGTGAAATAACCCAAATGTGCTCGAAGCCGCGGTGTCCTTGCAGGAAGCACGCACAGGAGCGCCTGTTGGTGGCAGGGCGCACGGCTGAATTAAATGTAGGTCACGTAGCTCAACCTCCGGGGGGCTGGGTGGGTTTTTATCCACAACCTTTTTTTCTTCTTCTTATTCTCGACAGATGAGCGGAGTGAGGAGGCAGCCTTCATCACTGCAGCCTTCATCACTGCAGCCTTCGTCTTGTAGGGAATGAGGCCATGGGGTCACGGCGTGTTTTATGTAAAACCCAACACCTGCTCTGGATTTCAATGTCATCTGCCGGTTGCGTTTCAATTACAGGGAGCTAATGATAGAACATTTCTTCCTCGTGGAACCGACAGCAGTGTTGTGTTAGGAAACACTGTCATCAAAACATTTCTCCATGTTTGGAGGATGTCTGCTACATTATTAAAACCCCCCCCAAGTATTTCCCTAACCAGCAAAAATGACTTGATACTAGAAATGACACAGCCAGCTCAAGTTTGGTAATATGGGTCAGTGACTTGGTAATACTGGTGGAAAGTACATGTACTGTAATTCAGTGTAATTATGAGGTACTTGAACTTTGCTTGAGTATTTCCATTTATGCTACTTTATACATCTACTCCACTGCAATTCAGACGAAAATATTACATTTTACTCCACTAGATGTATTTAACAACTATAGTAGTTCAGCTGAGATTAAGATTTTACAGAAAGAAACACATGAAGTAGTTAAAACTCCACCATAACCGACTACAACATTAGAGTAGACTACTCACTTAAATATTAATTCACAAATAATAATAATGATCCAATAACAATAATACAAACAGGGGCCATTCTGCATCATAAATACTTTTACTTTACATTATGTTGCTAACACTCATATACTTCTGCCTTACTAAAATTTAAAATCCAGGGAATTTTCTTGTAGTTGAGTATTTTTATAGTGTGGTATAGTTACTTTTATTTAGTTAAAGTAATTAATTCTTCCTCCACGGGGGATACTTTTACCATGGCTTAAACCAGTATTTGAAGCAGATATATGTATTTTTTTTAATACAAGCATACAGTCACTTCCTGTACAGTATTTTGGCGTCAAATGTCTGATACTAACAGTGACACAACAGGACCAGCAGGTTTCTTGGCATACAGAGATGTAACGTACACTCAGAGAGGTCATAATCTGCCTGTGCATGTGCTTGTTTGATTAACTCCTTTAATTAAACTCTCCTCTATAAAATACAGTAGAACACATACATGTTTTAATGTATAATGTAATAATATTATTGATAAAAAATGAATAAGTTTGAATCCAAATCCACACATTTTCATCACACTTAGGTGGAATAAATAACATGTGTATATAGATATAGAAAAACAGTTTTATTATTAAAGTGGTATCTGCCATTGATACCTTGTGTTTGTTTTTCTAGCTTAACTTCCTGTTGGAGGCTTGCTCCTCCCTGTTCCCCATTATCATGTTAACAGAACAATGTGGTATTGATAAGAGCTGAATGAAAATAATTTGTTTAAGCATATATCTTGTGAAAAAATTCATGCAGTTTTTCTTAAAATCTTCTATGATATCCCACACCTGAAATCACCCAACATTTAATATTGCTGCACACCCCCCTGGTAGCCATACACTTTGAGAATCACTGAAATCGGAGATCCTCAACAAAAACATGATCTTAAACCTGAAACAACAGGTACAGTAGATGTAATACGCAATTAAACAGTGCCTCTCTGTGGCTTAAATAAGCTGTGCATCTCACTTCTGGCAGATTTGACAGATGTGTCCATTATGTTGTTAGTATACCCAACAAAGAATCAGGTCATCTGGACAATAATGGTTATTTGGGGCATGTAGTCAGTGCTGTTGACTTTTTCAGGCATTTCATTGTGGCGAATAATGAAAATATGTCAGAAAATTGTAAATCTTTTGTATTTATCTTTTTTTATTTTTTTTTTATTATTTTTTGGGGGGGATATATGTTTGCCAAAAATGTAGTCCTTCTGTGGAGGTTTTCACTATGCCTATCAACTATTTAGGCCAAAAAAAGGTATCCACCCCTCTGTTAGAGCTGTGATTCTAAAATGCAGGACTATTTATTTCCCACAAGGTGGCAGTGCTTGAAAACGTATTGGAGAGGCTTATTTTCAGTGGGTTCTCTTGGTTACTTAATAAGGTTTTCCAAATCCTCACAAGGTTAAAACTCAACGGTATAAGGCCTTTAACACCTCTGCGGGCACAACAGGTGTGGATGTATATGTCATCTAATTATAGGGCCATGGAAATATGTTTGTCGGTTATACACACTGTGCTGAGGCCCTGTATTTGAGGGTTGTCAAAACATACTGTGACTTGTGGTATTTACACCGTTTTCAGTCTTTTTGCTATGTTGTTATTGCTCCAAGTGACACCGGGGAGAGTGAGCACAGCTCTGCACCACTCCTTCATGACACACTCAATATTGACAGATACCTTAATAGTATATTGACAGTGTCTTAGCGTCAGCAGGACTTTTCTTTTCACTGACTTCACTTTATTTACCTGGAAATTTTTAAAGAACAAGTGTCTTTATAATTTTTAACTCTGTAGAATTACTGCAGTGTTGCACTGTATTGATAGTTACTGGTTCTCTATCTTGTACCGTGTTCTACTCATATCAATAGCCTCAGATTTGAAGGGGCAAACCCTGCCCTCTGTATTTGCACAGTTTTTTAATTAACACAGAGGCAGTGCATGCAAAGCCCAGGTTAAGATCCAAATCCTGGGTTTAGACGCTGTATGACAGGTTTATCCCCCACACCTGCCTCTCCAGAATACAGACAGATACAACCAGACAGGCTAAAAGTAAATTATGCATCATATAGCAGACTAAAATGGGACAGGAACAGTAAAATAAACATGGAGTGACATAATGAATGCCAACATTAATAATATGAATGCCAATTTACTTTGAATAGTGATGTTAAGCCTTGTCTTACTTTCCCTTGCCAGCAGGAAAGATGAAACAGCTCCACTGGCCCACTGATTCCCATGTAGTGGCTGAAGAGGTATTGCAGCTTTTTCCCCTTTGACAGTTACCATGGTGATGAGAACCATCGGGGATGAGGATTTGTTGTTTCCCCTGCCAGGAGAGGTGAGTTTAAATGATAACAAATACAAGTAATGCAAATAAGTACAAGGGCAAATGACCAAACAAGGGAACAACAATTAGGATATAATAAGTGATTATATGTGATATTCTAAAGCCAAGTTTTCTTAGTACCTGGCATTGCCCCATCTCAAGGACTGACATTTAACAGAAACACAGCTGGTAACATGAGAAGTCAAGCAATTGAAAATGTGAAAACAGTGGTTGGTAGTGAGTCCAGAGGCAGCAGACTTGTAGGAAAAAGTGACACCATGGGTGAGGTTGGCGGTGTCAAATTAGCCGTTAAATACCAGTCAGTTTATGTATATATATGAGGTTGTGCAATAGAACTCTACTGATGATATTCTAGGTGTGTTTGTCCAGTTAAAAGCAGAGCCAGTGTTGGCTTCTCAGGGGTACAGGTAGGGTCTGATATTAATGGACCCCAAAGGTAGGATGTTGCTTTTTCTTCTTTTACTTCTCCGTGTCTCTTCCTCCTCACCAGTAATTGTTTAACCAGCAACCATCGTGCTAAGAAACAAATGGAAATTATAACATTTACCTCTCCATCACCACAAAGCCAAAACAGGATGTCAGCTTTTGATGTATTTAGAAATGTTCCTGGTCTACACGGTTGGGTGCCACCTAAATCTGATATAAATCAATAATTTGTACTTCACAGTAGGCATGAGCAGCTTGGAGGGGAAACTTGTATTTCACCAGAGGTGGAGGTCACTGGAGTTGCATGCTTACACTGAACTGCTAATGTTAGCTGCTGAAAAGACAAAAGAAGTGCAAAAGTTGCAAACCAGACAATATTTGGCGCAAATCAATAGTACAACAATTTACTACTTTTACTTTAGCACATTTTAATCATCTACTACTGATGCAATGCTTACAGTGAGTAACACATTTCCCCCAGCACTATTGTGACGTGTGCAGAAAGTTGCTCAAGTTTATAAAGAGTATTTTACTTCACTGGTACCTGAGGGGAAATCTGATGGGAATGTGAAGAACAGCTGGTCCCAATAAAATAGATAAAACAAACACATCAACAATCAGCTATGAAATATTGTAGCGCTGGCTGAAATAAGGCCTGTAGCTCATTAGGACACATTAAGACATCCAGAAACCATATTATTTTATGTATTAGTCTCCTGATAACCAGTGCCAGTTCAGTACCATGATAAGAGTAACAACCTATGTTTGATACTTGCCCCTGTTTACCCTCCAGAGGGCATTTACATTTTCTGACAGGCAGGCAGACATCGCAGCAGGCAGCCAAGATCTGCTGAGATCTGTTGACAGGTGGCCTCCTGTGAAGAGGTGCCATGTTATCCTGAGGGGGGCAACTTCATCCCTGCTATATCCTAGCAGTTTAGTTTTACTTTTCTTTTATAAATACCTACTATAACGTGAATTAGGGTCAGTGTATGAAGTGCAATTCTCTATCCACATGTAACATAGATGTTTGGTAATACCTGTTTATGCTGTGTTTAGTTACACCATTACACCTGGTATAGCGCACATGGCGGGTACTACTAGGTGTCAATTGTTTTTGTCAAAGTTGGACTGTTGGACATTGATCGCATTAGCCGCTGCTTTCTACTACATGGAACAGCAAAATTTATTACCCAACGCTTTGCTCATTGTCCATCAATTAGGCACATGAAAAGCTATTACAAGGTGTTAATAATCAGGCCAGACATAAAACTCACAATTTGTTCTTGGTAGCAGACAGGATATGTGTTTATAGGGGTTAGAGAAAATTTAAAGCTACAAATAGACAAATAAATGACGATAAACCTGGTACAGTATTTGTCAGTTGTCTGTCATGTGTTACAGTGAAATGTCACTACTGCTACTGGAAACCTGCGTGTCATGGAACTTGCTTCAGTTTAAAGGAATGGTTCAACATTTGTGAAATACACTTATATGATTACTTGCCAAGAGTTAGATTGATACCATTCTCATGTCTGTACCATAAATATGTAGCTGGAGACCTCAGCCAGTTATTTGAGCATAAGCGAAGTGAAAACAGGAAACTGCTAGTCTGTGTCTGTCCAAAGTAAAAACTAAAAAAAAAAAAAACACCTACCAACACTTCTAAAGCTCACTGACAAGTTATATCTCATTTCTTGATGTGTACAAAAACTACCTTTATATAGGGAGTTATCTAGGCCGTGACTGGTTTCTTACACAGTTGTCAGGCAAATCCATGAAGTTACTGGTCCAGGCCAAGATATAGTCCGGCACATAACCCACTGTAAAATTAGGAATTGTCGTTTTTACACATTAAACAAACAAGATATGAAATATTAATTGACACTTTACTTGAACTCCCCCTGTTTAGCATTTATAAGCAGTAGACAAACATTTGATACATGGTTTATGTAATAATATAACACTTTATAATGTAGTTGTACACAGATATAAGGATATGTTTAAGTGCTTATTAATTACAGTATTTGTCAACAATTATGTCTTCTCATTTGAAGACATATTTTATGTTATCGCAACAGTGCTTTACTGTATTCTCACTCTGTTTGTACAGCCTCCACTTACGGGGGTCCATAGCAAGAGTTTATGTTGTTAACAAATACATCAATAAAAACTTATATCTGCTTACACCTACATTATAGTGTGTTATAAACCATTTATTACATGTTTAAACACTGTGAGGAGCATGTCTTTGTGGACTGTCTTATTTGGAGGTGACGTGCAGGCTGACTCTGGCCTTCAGCTCCGCTGAAAGAGCCGTTACGATGGTCAGCCCCCGAGTTGATGAACCTTGTGCCTGAGGCTGCAGAGGGAGATGATGCAGGAGCCACCATGACACTTCTCTTGATCTTATTCTCCTCCTTCTCCAATTACCCGTCTTGATTTCTCCCTCATCCAATCATTTCATTTTCTTAGTGCTGCACCCTCCAATCACCATCTGTTCTCCAGGCAGTAACACTTATACATATCTGCTGTAATTAGACAATCATTTCCACATGTGGATCAAACTCCTTCAACCACTCAACCCCTACCTCACCCTCCCATCCGCCCACTGTCTCCTTTTTCCTCCCTCTGTTTTTCTTATTTCCCCGTCTCACACTCTACTACCCTCCGTGTGCCCCTTTTCACTCTTTTCCTCCCCCTCTCTCCCCGCTCTCCCCTCTCTTTCTGATTGAATTACCATAAGGGCAGGTCTTGGCCAAAATATGCCAGCTTGTTCTGATTAAAACTGTCCTTGTTATACCAGAGACTTTCCAAATGGCTGTGAGCAGTTTGTGCGTGTGTGTTTGGGGGTTGGGTTTGGAGGAGGAGGAGGAGTGTGTGCATGTGTGCGTGTGTGTGTGTGTGTGTGTGTGTGTGTGTGTGGGGGGGGGGGGGGGGGGGCACATGCAGTTTGTGTTGAAAAGAAAAATGCTGCCAGACAACATAGTATGGCGAAAGATAAAGAGTGGAAACCCAAGAACAAGATGGGGACAGAGTGGAAGGAGATGGTGAGGCAGTGCGGTAAAGCGGGAGGGAGCGGTAGGGAACAGAGGAGGAATGAGACAGTAATGGTAGTTGACAGAGTTGGGTTCACAACAGGTTCATAGTGACATCATGGTTGAATTTTGGGGAACATTTATATAGGAAAAACTATTCGCTGTTCATTGGATGCACATGTACACCCCCAACCTACTTTTTCTTTCCCGTCCTCTTTCTTTCTTTCTCCACTTTTTCCGCCACAAACAGTAATCATCGCCAACGACACAAAAAATGCAAATATGCTTTGACGCTTTAAAACACATTTTTGGTGGAGGTATATGGTGAATTTGTTTATCTTCATGTACATGCATATGCATGCATGCATATGGTTTACACAGATTTCACCTGCGTTTGAATGAAAAAGCTCCGTCATCTCTCAGATTGTGTGTTAAACTTTATAACCCCAAACTGACAACTACTACCCAGAGTGTCAATCTTTTTCCTTTTCTCTCGCTCCTTGTCTTCCCCCAGTCCTCGTTTTCTTTCCTCCTTTGCTCCCTCTTTTTTTGCCTACAAGTCTAGCCAACCCTCACCACTGGTACAGTATGTTCTTTGTGTGCACGTTTAGCTGTTTGAGAGACAGAAAAGACATAAAGGAGCCTTGGGACCCGAAACGTGTTTATGGTGTATGTGTGGGTGTGATTATATTTGTGTCAGCTCTTTTTCTTGCTTGAAGAAAATTAACAGCAGGGAGTTGTGGTGTATTAAAGGTTCTTTGTGTCTTTTGCATGTGTTTTTTTTTTTTTTTTCTGGTGCCAGTGTTTATTAGTTTGTGGGCATTTGCCAGCCTTAATATGAGTGTAACTCATATTACATGCCTTTCTACATGTATGCTTGTATGTTTGTGTGTGCCCGAGCAAGAGTGCGAGCTTGTCATGCATGCCTGTCATCCTCGGCATGCCTCTCCGTGCACCAGAAAGCTCCACATGACATCAATCTGAGAGCAGTGGGATAGTGATCTCATTACCAACAGCCTGTTGCTGATTAAAACCTGCCGTCTGCACCCTCCTCCTTCACCCTTTCTTTTCTTCTCCCTCCTCTCCGCTCTCTCCTGCTTCCTTGTCCTATGCCCCCCCCCCCCCCCCCCAAACTCCAGAGTAGCACCATTCTGCGGTTTCTCCGCTGCATGCTGCCAAAAAGGGCCCCATTTCAAACTCTGCAGAAAGTTATAAGCTCCCCTCTTTTTTCCTCTTCAGTTTTCCTCTTTCATTTCTTTGTTCTTTCTTCTTTGCTGTACATCTTTAGGCTCTCTTTATCAGGTGCCTCCAATACCTTACCTGCAGGCCTCATCGAAACCCTTCTCGTGTTCCTAATCTTCTTTCTGAGTCAATCTGCTTTGACACTCATTGACACTAAACAAGAACAAAAGTAGGAGAGAATGAAAATGTCTGTGAATGTGTCTGAGAGTGTGTGTGTCTGTGTGTGTCTCTGTGTGTGTGTGTGTGCATGTATCAACATGTGGACGCATGTGCTTATTAGCGCCTCACAGATTTACAGTCTGAAATACACAAATGCTTCTTTCACACTCAGCCAGACATTATACACTCCCCTCCTTTCCCCTCTATACACATTTCACTGACACAGAAACACAAACAGGCCTAACCTTTCACCTCCCTCACTGACACTGTTACTGAGAAGAGTGGCAATAACTCAGATAGTTAAAGCAGTGGACCTGTGATCAGGCAGTTCCATATTTGTGACCGAAGTGATCAAAAAACGTGATCCAAGTCAGCAGAAAACACAGAGACATTAAACGCTGTCTTTCTGTTAATATACTCAATGAATTTGTAGTAACCATTCAGTAGTGTATGTGTCACTTGAATAATCTTTATATGTCCCTGAAGTACAAAATAAAGGTGCTGAGGTCGGCTCTGTCTTATATTCCAGATATTTCTTTTGTTCTACTATTGAAAGCACACATATCACATCACTACAGAGCACTTTTACTTATTCATTTATCCATTCCTCCCTCACCATGTGGCTTAGATCTGTTGTTTCCATGTTATGTGTTGAAGGAACCCATGAAGAGGTCTTGATGGTATGATGTGTATTGCCAACATGTTTTTTGTATTTTATCATAAAATCAAGAGAATACGTATTTAACACCTAATTTTGCAAGTGGGATTAATTATGCTGATATTGTAGAGTTTGGTGCAATGCTTCGTACCAGTCTTTATACAAAGCATATTCACCTTTCACTGTAGTCCTTTATAAGGGCATGAATAAAACAGTTTGGAGAACTATTTAAAGCTTTTATTGTCATTATTTTTCCATGAAAGGTCTTTTGGTTAGTTATATGGAACATTTGAAAGGCCCCTGTACAGTCTGGTTTGATTTAAATTGTACTAATACAGAAACAATTTTTAAAAAGTTTCTTGCTAGTTCAATTTTTCATTTTCATTTCCAGACATAAATTTTTCTCGACATACTTAAATACAATGATCCACCAGGGCTTTGGTATTTTGTATGGAGCAGACTTACTCAACAATAATGTCAAGCTTGTTGCAATTGTCTGAAACAAACTGAATGAATAATTTACTTGAGTGTACATAAACATAATTTCTAGGAGACATGGTTGATAAAACATAACATTTAACTCTTACTTACTTACTTATTCAGTAAATACAGTTATTTCATGTTTTAAAACCATATTAATCAGTCAAACTGAGAGTGAAAATTTGTGTTTTTATGTGTATTTAGCTTTTGTTTTGGAAGGTTACCTGCGTTGACTTTTGCTGTCGTGGATCGGCCTGTAGTGGGCTGACTTGCCACTGAGGCCAGTAAGTCAGACAGTAGCAGACAGTTTTATCTCTGACATGAAGAGGCAGGTAGCTCTGCCCCTCAGGGGCTGACTGGCCAGGTTTGATCTCATCACGGATCAAATGTATCTCCATTAAATGCTTCCTTACCAGACAAACCGCTGGCTTGATTTGCTTAGGAAAATCCTGTAGGAGGAGAAGAGTCCACATGAACTGATTTAAAGGTGCGGAAACTGCCAGGAGAATGGCCCTTTGTACTACTCAGGCTGGGAAAGATGGAAAACAGCTCATGGTAGTTTGCATTTTGGAGATTTAATGAAGTCATCTAACATATATACCAGGCTCTGTATAATTTTCAGAGAAGGTATCTATACTGTAGATTTGTTATATGCAAAATATTTTGCACACTCTTCTTATTTGTGGCATGTCAAATGTGTAATTTAATAGTGGTCGCAATTTACGTTACTGTGAACAAGTTTAACTTGTACAGTGGTTTATATGTGATTAGTCTGTACAGTTTGACTCATTGTTTGTATTCAAATTAATAATTCTGTTACAGTTTTTGATACAAAGTTTGAATACAAATGATTGTTTCTATTGTCATGAGTCATAATCACACTGATGTTGAGAGGGTGTATTTCTTTCCCATTAGGGATATGTAGTCACAATAAAGCACTGAGTGGCCCTTGATTGGCCCCAGGCCCCTGGACTCCCACATTTGCTGGCCACGGTCCCAAAGTCAAGGCATTGTAAACATGGAGTGAACGCCAAGGGTTGATACTGATATCCCCAAAGGTGTGCAGCCCTCTGCAGCATGTGTGTTTGTGTATGTCTAGAGAGTTAATGACTGTTTCATTACTGCGAGTGTGTGTACTCGCATGCATGCACCGCTCTCCTGTGTGTGTTAGTGTACGCCTATCTTTGGATGGTGAGCAGAAAAGGAACAAATTTAGAACTGCAAAACAAACACTCACTGACTTGAAATCCAACAAAAGACTGTTGACTGACAGTACAGTGTAGAAGGAGTGGAGGTAAAGAGGGAGAGACAGTGTATGAGCCAAAGAGAGAGAGAGAGAGAGAAAGAGGGGGGGGGGGGGAGAGAAGGGGTGGGCAGCAAGTTGAAACCTAAGCTTTCTGGACCCTGTTTTCCCTTCCTTCGGGCATTCTGTAGCTGGTAAAAAAATGTGCTGTATATTTGAAGTGTTGGATCACGTGACAAAGGCAGGGTTTGTGAATCAAAGTACACAATGATTTCAGGAGGAGAGAGAGGGAGAGAGGGTGTGTGTTAGTGAGAGGGAGAGAGAGAGAGAGAGAGAGAGAGAGAGACGGGAAAAGGAGAGGGAGGCGGAATGCAACAGGCTGAGCTCTATCGTCGCTGCGAGAGGGACTTCTGACTGACAAACACAACTACTACGCTCCTTCTCAGCTCATTTTCTCCGCTCACTTACCCTCACTAATCACCAGACTGTGTGCCGTGTTCACATCCCAGGTCTGGTAAGTTTGGTTTTCAATCCCACTTTTTAAGATCCTCTTTTCCTTATACCTTCAGTCTGTTGGCGGCATGTGAGAAAAGAAGACAGACAGAGGACATGTCAGAGCATGAGTGAGATGTGTGTGTGTGTGTGTTTCTCTTGTCTCTCTCCCTCTCTCTTTCTCTCTATGCGTGTGTGTGTGTGTGTGTGTGTGCGTTTCTGGGACAGCATGAGTGGGGAGATTGAGTTTCCTGAGGACAGCTTTAATTGAGAACAGAGATTTCGAGAGAGGGAGAAAGAACAACAGAAACAGCTAAGGAGGGGAATGAAAGCTGATCAGCACTTGCATGTGCTCCGGGGCCGCTCCATGTGAGGAGGTGAATGCTTGTGGGCTGTGTGTGTGTGTGTGTTTCTGTGTGTTTGTGTCCTCATTTGTTTTGCATTACTAAAGGATGCACATCTTTGTGTTTATTCCTGACTTCATCAACTCTGATTCACAGTTGCTGAGAGGTTGTGATCACTACTAAAGTCCTCTGCAGAGAAGAAAAAAGGGGAATGTGTTTTGTTAAAAAAATTAGAAAAAGAATATTAGAATGACCCTTTTTTAAAAAAAAGATTGGCATAAATAAGAGAAGTTACTATACAACATACAACATACTATTTCCTACTGTTGCATACATCAGTCTTGGTCCGTCTGAGTGCTACAGGTGAGCCATTTTCCGGCAGCAGACAAAGTGGCTGCTTTAGCCTGCAGGCTCGCAGCCAACAGACTGGCTGTCGGATTTGATGGATCGCTCCATCAACATCACAAATGGCTGAGTAGGTCTGGTCTACCTGAGTATGCACACTCAGTCCCTTATCTCCACCCTTAAGGTTATGTAAACAGGTTTCCATCCACACAATTACATAAGCGGGATGGAAACACTGAAATAGGCTACTCCGGATATCACAAGACAGTCTGCTGTGTGTCTGATCAATGCTGCTGCTGCTTTGCATTGTGTGTGTGTGTGTGTGTGAATAAACTTGCTGCCCCCCCTCGTATTGAAACACAAGCCCTTTTTATAGTCGGTGAATCATTTCAAATCGTTTGTGTGACATGTGTTATATAAATACAGATGTATTGCTTGATTGATGATTGTGATTAAGATGCTATTTTTTCTGCTGAGTGCTTCTTCCCAGCTGATCCGAGCTGCCTGCGTGTGTGCGCTAACACCATAACGCTGACCGTCCTCACCGTGCCACTCTATGCTATGCACTCCAATGCAGGGCCCCAGCTGCGAGCCATTTTAGCAAACTCTTGACAAATCTATTTCAGATTAATTTTCCTTAATGTGTGGCGGAATGTTCATCAGCACGTCCTCAGTAATAGGTGGACGAGTCTATAAGCGGGGCATAAACAACTGGGTGTAAACAAATACACAGTATATTAGAGATCACATTCTGCAGAAGTGACAGACTCACTAAATATAACTCTTCTTGTACTTGTTCTTCTTCTCTTCTGCATGATTGAATAAGTGCCACACTATTCATCACTTGCTCATTTTCTCTGTCACTGGACGTCCGCAGAGTGTCGGCTACTGAGTGAACTCTGATCCCAGGTCAGACTTTTTCAGCTTTTAAAATCTAACATTTAGGGTGGGTGCATCTGCTCTTGGTTAAGTCCTGTTTTTTTCCCCTTTGTTTTCATCATTTGGAGAAGAAACTTGTGTGTGTGCATGAGTTTGGGTGTGTTGGATATAACTCCTTTAACTGCATTGCAATCTCATCTTTGTTCTCTATACTTTTCAAGAATGGCAACCCCTCGGGCTGAGGAGGCTGTCTGGCTCCTCTCCCTCTTTCTCCCTCTTTCACTCTGCCTCACTGACTTCTTTCTTCTTTATTTCCTCAATATGAAAAACAAAAACTCCATCTTCTTTGCTGGTCCGTGTCAGCTGAGTTTGATTTTGTACAGGGTTGCTCTCATGGTCGCAACATATAAATGGAAACTTGGAACTTCCATAACAAAGAAGCGAGCATTTAGTACTTGTTTTTGAGAGGCACAAGACACAAATGTTTTCTTGTTCAACAGAGTTATTTTGAGAAATTTTGGTGAGAGCCATGAACTGGCTGTGGTTTGGCTTGACGTTCCCAATTGGCTTCAGAGATTTGGGAAAGTCACTTGTAACATTCATTATTGCTTTTGCTGCACTTTTTCAAAATTCAAGGCCGATTGTGTCTCAATGTGTCTAAAGAGCTTCTCAGTGTGTTTAATCATGGCCCGCGGCTGGTCTTTAGTACAGGCTACAAGTCCATTTAAACACACTTCTAATCCTCTCTTTGGAGGAACAACAAGGCACAGATTTTGAGTGTGTGTGTCTCTGTGTGAAACACAGGCGGTGGGGGGGGGCACTTTAATACAAAATGAAAAGCTGCCTACCAAATGCTCAATGCCTCAATTAGGCCTGACCCATGGCCGGGCTGCTGAGCCTGGAGCGACAGGGGCTGACCCTGGCTCCGACCTGGAGACCCCCGGCAGCCCACAGGGTTGGCTCCACATAATGACAACATTGTGTGTTTCATGAAACATGCTATCATCGATATCATCCCCATCAACACTGCTAACACAGAATTCACACTGTGTTATTCCAAATACGCTGGATGGTTTAAATTTGTGTTTGAGAGTAAAACTATACTTAGTCGACAGTTAAGTAACACTTTATGGTGAAGACTGAACAAGGTGGAGAGTGCCCTTGTTTCGCTTTCAGATAATCTTCCAGTGGGTGGAGATGGGTTTGATGAATGTTGTAACTCTATTATGTACTTTGGTGTAGTGTGAATATTTGTTGATTATACTGTATTTTGTAAATATGGACCCAAGGAAGCAAAGTTCTTGCTAAGGGAACAACTAATCTAAGTTAACAATGATAATAATACAATACATACAATACATTTAGAGCTGCAATCAACAATTAGAAATCATGCTGACTTCATGACTTTGAGATATTCAAATTGCTTCTTTTGTTCAACAAAAAGTCCAAAACTAGTTAACTATTATAGAAGATTTAAAGTAAATGCATAATTGAACAAGTTTGAACCAGTGAATATATGTAAAAATGTGTGAAAGATAAATCATTCATCAATATTTTAGCTAATTAATTGTTTGACCCATTGACTAAATGATTAATCATTCATTGTTTCAGCTTTAAATACATTTTACTTCTAGAGCATTTATTCAAGATGCTCAAAGACACTTTACATTGCAAGCTAAATAAGTTTAAAAAACACAAAAAATAATGACTACAGTAATAACAATAACCATATATATAATTATTTTTTATTTATTTATAACGTTGTTTTTTCAACAGTGTTAAAATGTTCAATCTGTTTTCTTTTATAAAAATATGTTTTATTTAAACACGTAGTTTTTCATGTAGATTTATTGACTCAAAATTATGCAAACAATCTTTGGTTAATTATAATTCCTTTGATCATTTACTACAATGTTGAGGATACAGTAAATTAAACTCCTTTCTGGTTATGGTGGTGGTGTCCATAAACTTTTCTATATGATGGAAACATAAAGTAGATAAACTACCATTACACTTTGATAGATGTACTGTGGATTGAAGATTTAATTGAAAGTCCAAGTGTGGGTGTGAAGTCAAACGATTAGTTCAACAATGCGCTTATTGACTTTCTTACTGAGAGTTAGATGAGAAGATCAGAATCAGCTTTATTGGCCAAATATGTGCACACATACAAGGAATTTCTGTAGTTTCTTACTCTGGTAAGTTTTCCTCATTGTACTTACACACAGTTCCAAGAACAATTTACGGGAAGATAGAAATAAACATACAGCTAAAACAAGCACAACAAAGCTGAAAAAAGATGGGTAAAATTAAAAATAGAACTATTACTATCATATACATACAAGTACGTGAAATATAGGAGTATATATAAATACATATAAAAGCAACAATGACCAAAAGCATACAAAGTCAAGTTTCTGTAGATCCTAAACAAACACAAATACTGCAAACAAATAAATATTGTATCAATATGGATTGATACCACTCTCATGTTTGTATGCTAATGAAGGTAGCTTAGCATTAAGAAACAGTGGGAAACAGCTACCCTCCAAATTAATTAATTAACACATTGTTTCTCATTTGTTTAAATGCAGTTTCATGTGGGGTTATGAGTCTATTTCGTCGCCCGGCTTAGCGACTTTTTGTAACCTCATCAAACTTCAAACGTAGTTTTTTATAACTTAATGGGGAGAGATCAGATCCCGTTTACTGGAAATAATTTTGATAAAATGAATGTCTGGCAATCATTCTGAAAGATGGTTCCGAGTTAACAGCGCTTGGAAAATAGATATCAAATGTTGTTTTGAGGCCTAACATATACATCTGCATGAACATTATCGACTAAGCTAACAACATAATGGTTTGCATTAACGGCAAATATGTGTTTGCCACGGCCAGAAACATTTTGCGGTTATATGATGGCTGTCAGACTCTGATGGTTTACGGCCCAGCAATATTTGTGTTCCTCAACAGACATTTTTACATGTCAGTTTGACATAAAATATAGTACGGTCATTTGTTGGAAAATCTAATTATGTTGTTTGTGGGTGATGGTGCCCGTGTTTTTTCTCCTCTGTAATGGTTTTTGTGTGTCAGTATGTGCATTTCAGAACTGTGTTTTCAGAACAGCTCATCCCTGGCTACATTCTCTCAGAAGAAGTCAGATTTGATTGTGGTTTTATGGTTTACTGCTAATTGTCCCTGCTGAAGTCATGTTTTTCCTTGCATTTGGCTGGTTTTTAGGGAGTTTTTACCCTTCATATCCACTCAGACTCTGCCTTTTAGTTAACTCTATGTTCAAATGCAGAGATTGTACTCAAAATTGTCTTCTTGATTTCCTTCCCACCATCTACTCTGTACACCACTAATGTCTCCATATAGTAGATACATCTGAACAAGCTGAACAAAACCATAAACTTTCTTCTGTTGGCTGAAAATGACTATTTTCTCAATAATGCAGTGACAATACAAATAGATTTCAGAAAAAAAAGAAAAAGAACAGCAGATAAGCAAAGCCCAAATCCACAAAAGAACCTCAAAAGAAATCAAACCAACAAATACAAATAGAGAAAGCCTGTAGCACTTTACCATTGAATACCCGCCTATTTTCCAGCTGACTCACATTGCTCTGGATTGAACCCACACACTGGAAGTTTGGAAACAGAAAGATGACTAAATAGCTGGGAAGAGAAAAAACACTTTTTTTTTAAATTTTCTATTTACTGACAGGAGAAAAGCGCAAAAAGTGTAAGTGCACGGAAGAAGCAAACTTTTTGGTTCTTGTGGCCGGATCTTAGTCCAAAAGATCAAAGAGTGTTTATTATCAGACAAATATTTTTTTTATTATTTATTTATTTTGTCGTAGAATTTTGTTAACACTCTCACTGGGGTGAATACACTTTTAAGGACAGAAAAAGACATCATCATGTAATCCATTTGCTATGCTAACATCGAGGACTAATCAACCACATGATTAAACAAAATAAAGGACAGCATTGTGTGATGTGGAGCAGAGCATTTATACCCTCTGGTTCCAGTTGGGAGTCACATAATTGACACCGTTTCCATTCAATGGAAAATATTCATATTTAACCTTTTATAATGTTGAAGCTCATTTCTTCCATGTTCCTCTGTAAAGTTTTCTTACTGAACTCCTCAAAGCTCACAATGTGCTTGTACTCCTCTGTGGTGTAGACAAGTTGAAAATCCCCCACTGTGCAAATGATGCTTTGCCATAAAAAATACAATGGTGACCATGCATGCAACAACCGTATTTGAATTGGGAATGTTGCGGTTAATTGGTACGCATAGTAGACATATAGGCCAGCGTGACACCCATACTAAAAAAAAGTAATGCCAATGGTTCTGTTGCCAGCGTAATGTGAAAAAGAGAGGAACCTAGTCCTTTTCTATCACATATAGGTGTGTGACATATTTTAGCGGTTGGCTTGACAGGGTGGACACAATGATGCAAGTACAAAACAACACAAAGATATTATAAGAAGCATGCTATGTCAAGTTCAAAACACAGAAATGACATCTAATGAAATGATGTTAAGTCAACATAAATAAACTCCCAGATAACCCCCTGGCCACCAACCAGGACATGCACCTTTACATCAACAACAGTTTGTTTTACTATTCATACACATTAATATTTATGGAGTCTCTGCTCTCAGATTGGGTTCTTACAGGCAAAAAGGACCAGTAACAGAGTCAAAAGGGGCAACCCAAACCACGGGACCTATTCAAATTCATCATATCGATTAGGGCTGGGTATTGTTTAAATAATTACAATACCAGGTCCAACCCCAGTACCCTTAAAGTGATACAGATACCAATAGTGTACTTCATTTGATACTTTTTTTCCCCCTACTTTATTCGATACCCATCAGGAAGCATTCAGTTGCGGAAAAAGCCACCACTCCACCCCATCCAAATGATTTTACAATAATACATTTTGAAAGTCTTGAAATTATTAAAACATGTATTAAATAACTGTACAATGAAGTATTATGTGGGCAGTGTAATTTTAAACATCACATGAGGTGCTTTATCATGTTGCTCGTATTCCCAGTTTTTCCTGAAATAATCTTTCCGCATTTTATGACTTTATTTTTATCAGACGTCACAGGCGTGTAGCAGTACTTTTGAACGTGGCTCGGCACGCTGAACTGTCAACTCCGTCAAATACACAGCGCTCGACTTCACCACACCACAGACTGTATGGGTTGTAGCTGCTGCGGTAGTGGGCCAATCACATGTCACATTAAATCAAAGAATGCTTGTGGTGATTGGTTGCAAGCAAAACCATACAACTAGTGATATTTTCTATATCTGGGTACAAAAAAGATCGAATGCAAGTATCGTTTACCCGGAGAAGTTTCTATACTGCTTGATACTGGGTTATTTCGGGTGATACCTTAAAGGTATTGAGTACCAATACCCAGCCTTACCACTGATAGGACGCCATTTCTTCTAGTACAAAGAGAGTTCACTTCTAAATGTCAGTAATACTGAGAGCAAGAAAGTTGTCTATGGGGGGTTTTATGACAAAAAAAGAGGTTGAGGGTGACCAAGAGACTGTTCAGAATAAGACGCCAGTAAAAATAGAGGGGGATAAACTCTGAGCCTTGCAAGGATTCAGAGTGTTTAAAAGGTTCTTGTTGTAATTCAATATTACTGAACTATTCTTTTCTTTTATTCCAAAGCAAAGAATTATTAAAACAGGCTGATGCAATGCCGACAGAAGTGCTGATGGCCACCATGCGAGAGTACATGGGCAATACAACTGTTTTTGTTGCTGCCATTGTGAAGCTTGTCCAAACAGTAAGAACAGGGTAGGAAACTTTGAGCTATTTGTCCTTTCAGATGGATAATGTGACCAGGGAAAAACCTGTGTCTACACGCTAACATGCATTTATCAGTCTGGCTCCAATTCTGCTCCTGATTGGGGTTTAACATTTGTCAAAAGCCTCTGAGCAGAAGATACCCACCAGGCACAAATAAATTAATGATTGGACAGATCAACAGATCACTAATTCATTTGTGCTTAGTGGGTAAATGAAAAGTATTTTTATGAGTTACGTTTAATGAAGACTAAGGGCCCTATCTGACACCACACACAAAGTGTCATTGCTAGTTTCCGACAGACACAGTTGTCATTTTTCCACCACGCTGATTAAATTGCAAATGGATTTGTGCCCCTCTGTGCACCCAGTGGTTCATTGCTATGTTGAGGCGGCAGAAAGCGAATGCGCCATTGACTAACAAAAACCTGGTCTAAATTCATTCAGTGTTTTCCTGCAATTTAGATTTTATTATTCAGAAAGTAAGATGTGCCTACATAGGCGGATGCACATCACGTCGCGTACACTCTGCTTGTCGCACAAGCCAAACCTGCCATTTAAATAGCAATGCACCAAGGAGCAAGCTTTTAAAGGGAATGGGAGATGACACCAAAAGTTCATGTTACGGCAAAAACACACCTTTGATTAATTAAGAGACTAAGTGCAACATCTTTGCATCATACTTTGTGTCCTAATTATGCACTGTTTAACTAGCAAACACGCCCTAAAATGCATTTGCACCATGCGCTTTAGACCATGCACTATTGATCATTTAAATAGGTTCTTTATATCCAGGGCAAATGACAAAGATAACTAGTAGGTTTTAAAACTTTACAGAATTATGTGATTAGCCATGTTTCTAAGATAAAAAAATGTGTTCATGTTGCATAATGCATTAATCTTTTATACTGAGGATAGTCAGTGGTGCCATTTCTAAATGATATGTACGTTTTTGATTACCCTACGCACCCTGATCAAGCTCCATCTTCTGAACTCTTTATCTGAAGCCATTGTTCATTCACAAACTGACACTGAAAGACACATAAACTCCCTGTTACCGCACATTTCTCAGCCCTAAAAGTGGACTCATTATACTATAAAATTGAAGATTAACTATAATTCTCCAGTCATAATTCCATGAAAATGCTGCACCACATTATTTCCACACCAACAGGAAATTTTTTTATAATGGGCAGAAAAAAACCCACTGAAAATGTAAGCAAAATTCTCAATTTCCCAAAGACTGATGGATCAAAAAACTAAACAAAGCAGTTTACTGCCATAATGTTATGCACGCTTTTCATTGTGTACAGTACATAGATACATACTGTATAACAGAGTGAGAAAAAGTTTCTGCCTAGGAGAATAAATTATTGATCAATTGATTGTACAGAAAACAACTTTCTGCCGTTTCAAACACAAAGTTTAAATTTTGATACAGCTAATCACAAAATACAGGTGTATTCATTCAGTTCAATCTCATTCACTTGTATTTATGTTGATTTTGTCAAATTACTTACTGCAATCATGAAATACAATGTCTGACCAACAGGTAACATTTATGAGTTACAATAAAGTCATTATTTTTTTGCAAGTTCGGTCGTCTGACAATAGAAACGGAAATATATGTAAATGAGAACTAGAAAACCATGAGTTCAGCTGTATTAGAACATAGGTGATTGCAGAGAACAAGTAGGAAGTAACTGGCTGTGTCTGTCCCACTCCTGGCCAGACAGTTTTGTTGTTTGACAACCAAAATAGAATGAAAAATAAGAGATTTGGCTGTTTTCTTTTTGTTTATGCATCTCAGTATGAGCAGAACTCTTTATGAAAACAACCTGGGCAACTTTTCAAGTAGTGCTTACACACAGTGCCACCTTTCACAAATCACCGTTGGCCACAATTTGCGAGTCCTACAGGACTCAGTATGACGTTTGTTTTAATTGGTTTACATGTCAAAGTGAGCAAAAAGGAATGATACTCTGCAGCTTGCGTGTTGCAAATTTGGTTAAATGGGCTCCATCACACGTTTTCAATATTAACCAGCTGAGTGTGGAGTGACTCTCAGTAGTGACATTCTGTGTGTGTGCGTTTAGTTTCATAACTGTAATCCCAAGCTGATTTGGGTTGGAAGAACCATAAAGTTTAGTCACATTTACACCCAGGATAACCAGATCCAGATGAAGCTCCTATTATGCACTCAAAACATTATTCAAAAAATGTTTTTGTCATTTAAAAAGACACTGACAGATGTTTACAACTGTTGCAACAATACACTGAACGCAATGACGTAGCTCCTAAAAGAGTAGTTTGATGGAAGTTATGTGAAAACAAGCCCAGTTGACAGTATGTACAGGCTTGTTGGAAAAGACAGAGATGGAAAGCCCCATCGTTTTTACATCTAAGCTGTTTTTAATCCCCATAGTCTGGGAAAGGGGAGCATCAGTTGTGTGTTGTGTGTGGGTCTGTGTGTTGGTGTATTTGTGTGTGTCTGTGTGTCAGCAGGACCAGGACCAGGTGACCCAGTCTGACCTGACCCAGCCAGGTCTCATAAAAGCAGCATTGAGGCCTGGAGGCCTGGAGACACAGCACTGCTTTTGTTGCCCTACCCAAGGTGTATTCCCCCTGGAGGGAGAGTATGGGGGCGTAGGGGTGTTACTCATTAGAGAGAAAGAAACCATTTCTTGGCTTGGGCGCACATTATTTCATAGTTTATTAGTGGAAATAAAACTGTTTCTTTATTTTTATGAATGTTTTCTACAACCACACGGTCCATTTTTTCTCCCATGCTGCTTTACCACAGTCCGTTCTCTTATTAATCCAGTTTCTAGTATGGCTCTAATTAATAGGACTTCTAACACATGGCCTGCCAGATGCTTGAAACTCACTCATATGAGTTTACCCTCCCTTTCTTTTCCTCTCTTTCCCTCTATCTTTTTTCCATCTTTTTTTTCAGCTTTCAACACTTTATTTTTTCTTCATCCCAAGCCTTTTATACATCTGGCTTTCATACTAGTGATTTCTGTCTTTGAATTTGATTGGTTAAAGAGTCAACTTGAAGTTGAACGACTTGAAAGCTGCATCTGTGGAAGGATCCTCCGTCCTATATTTACTGCTTCATTTTTCAAGGTCAATTGCAGCTTTCAATGGTGCTTCAGCATGTGTGAACGCAGTGTGTTTTCCACTGATTACTTGCCCATGAACATGATTAAAGTCACAGAACATCTGTGTATGTTCACTTCTGCAGCCTACATGTCCGTGCTTGTATGTTTCTGTGTTCTGCTTTTAGAGAGGCATGTGTATGCATATGTTTTGCAAAATGTGACCATTCCACACTATGTATGTAATCACTTTTATAATCACTACACACTTTGTCCAACCTGTGTTTGACATTCTTTGATCATCAAACACAAAACTTCTTTGTGAAAATAGTTGTTGGGACTCTCCCTAACTGGCCCTTGCAGTGAAGAAAAACCGCAGCAGAGCCAGGCAGTTACAGAAAAAATGTCAATATGGGAAATATGACTTTAAAAACAACACTGCCTGCGCTGACTTTGTGGCTTTGTGTGTGAATGTGTAATATATACTGTATGGGCTTGTGTGTGGGAAGAAATAGCTCCTGTAACAACAAAAGGATGTAGAAGAATTTTACTCTAATAATAGTAGCACAGATGCCTGATGATTAGCTCTAATAGTTAGTCCACCCCATTTATATCAGTGAGGATAGACTAAATATTATAAACACCCCTCAGTATAAGGCAGTACAATTCTACAGCACCACAAACAGCCTCCAAGTTGAATCACCACCTCTCTAAAACTTTTCAACAAAAACTTAACATTATAACCTTTATGAAGGTAGTATTGCAATTGTATTAATCTGCATTAGTTTTAGCATAGGTGTACCTAATAAACTGGTAACTAAGTGAATATATATATTTAAAATTCAATTTTTTTATTTATAGTCTAAAATGTCCTGATATCTTAAGAAAAAATTCTTATCGTGTGTGCATAATTTATTTGCACAAGGGTAAGAATACCATCCAACAATATACTATAATAATAAGAAGAAATTCTGTTGTGACTATATTATGAATTTTAGTATGAACTGCCAGGTACTGCCAGATTAGTTCACCTTAATTTAAAGCAAACACATTTTCTTAGGACCTGGAGTGATGAAGTCTGGAAGCACACTGTCATAGTTACACCTTTAATTGGAGCTTCTTTCTATCTATCTTTGAGTGAATCGACCCTTTAAGATTTAAGAGAAATGAATACTTGCTAAATTAAGAAGTATTACTTATGTGACCATGTGTTTTTGTGGGTGTGTTTGCATGTGTCCTGTAAAGTGGCTCTCTTTTGGCCAATATTTGTATCTACATATGTAGAACAGTTCACTTTAAATCAGGTATGGGGCGACCCTTTGCAGTAGCGCTGTAATTGGCAGGCTTCTGTGTGTAACTCACTGTGATGTACAATATGCATACTGTTCCTGTATTTTTTGTCCCTAAGTTGGTCTGTATAACACAGCAGGAACGAGAGACAGGAACAGGGATTTGCCAATGAAAAGACAGAATAGTAATAGTTCCTCTCGATATGTATATATATTTATTTTCACTCTGATTCACTCTGTATTGCTGCTGATTCTGTGTATTCATCGTAGTAGTTCAATGAAGGACATTTTTAAATTCATAATTCTCTCATTCTGTCTCTCACCCACCCTGGGCGTTTGATTCCCATGCCGAAGCCGGCCCAAAACAACAAGACATTCTTTGGCCGAGCTGTATTTACCACAGCTCCACCACAGAAAGTTAAGCTCCACCCACTCATGAAATCACTGAAGGGGATGAGAAAGTCATAGAGAAACAAGACGGGAGGGCTGCCCTCATTTAACTTATTGACAGGGTCACAGAGCCGCTACGTGAGTCCTCAGAGACAGAAAAGGTGAGACACTGTGACCATTACAAACCTTCAGCCGTTTGTGTGCTTCCACACAGAGGTTCCTGTTGGGTTTATAGTGTGGAGTCCAGTGAGAAGGCGTAGGTTTTGTCTGTCTGTTGTTGTAAAGGGTTAATTGTACCCATGTTGTGGCTGGCTGTTCTTGGGCAGGCTGGCTAGAGTCAGGCTGGCAGAGGGAACAGAGAGACCCTTTATAATACAGTTCTGCTGATTGAAATCATATGGCATTGCCTGAAATCATTGCACTACTTTGAAGACAGACAGAAAGCAAGAGGAAAGTGTTGTACACCTCTGCTTCTCTGCTCGGTCAACTGTTTCTTCAGTGCTTTCTTTTTGTTTCGCATCCTTATCTCCAGTTTGTGAGTTATTTCAGGTATTGTTTTGGATATTTTTGTATGAATTGTTGCTTTTGATTTGACTTTCGCTGAGTTGTTGAACCACCGTGCTGTCTAGGTAATAACCAGTCTTTGGTTCCAGTGTCTAACCCCTCCTTGTCTTCCCTCCCTTTCTACAGAGTCTGGACCTGGTCAGGTCTTGTTCACGTAGCTCCTGGTTCTCTCTCCGGCTCTTCCTCCCTCGTCAGCATCCCTCTCACCTGACTGCCGCCTGACAGCAGAAAAAGCCAGCAGCTGAGAGGGGCTGAATGGCACCGGCCCATTTCAAACTCACCGTAGGCCCCTGACCAAGACGACGCAGGAAGAGGAAACAACAAGAGAGTCAGACAGAACCCACCTGAACTACCAACAGCACTTTTCATGATGGCAACCAACAGGGAGCACCAACTGCGTCACATGACCGGCTTCCCCCGCGCTATGTACCCGTTCACATTTAACTCCATGCGGAGCCACTCCCCCTTTGACCTACTGGCCAGTAGCCACCTCTTCGGCCGGTTTGGGGCAGATCTTCCCAAAGAGATGGCTGCATTGTGTGAGTAATAAAAATAATGCATTATTCATTTACGCAACTTACACAAACAACTATGGAGAATTGATACACATTACAGTAACAGAATGTATGTCTCTGAAAGATTTCCCATTTGGTGCATTTCATGAGTCCATTGCATAAAAAACACATTTCTTTGCAAATTGCTTGTATGCCCACAGATCACTGGGTTAGCTCAATTAAACTCACATCAACACACAAGGAGATGCACAAAGATGCTCCTAACTTAAAGACTCTCATCATATTTAGACCTACATCTTTAACCTGCTCAAAATGTCACATTCAGCTTAATTCAGATTCAAGACAAAATGTGTTAAAAATGGTTGATATAATAATGAGGGTTCACACTGGTCCAAGGTTCAATCAGGAGGCAAGAAATCTTAATCCCACACCCTCGCACATGACAAGATAGTGTGCCAAATGTCCGTGTCCTGACTAGCCCTCTTCAATGGTAATACTGTGGGGAGGTTATAATCAGGCTTTAACTCATGCATTGAGAAGAGAAGAGAAGAAAAGAGAAGAGAACAGAGTTTCTTCATGTGGTAAAGCGGGAGGATGGCAGAGAAGGCAGGGGGGACAAAACAACAAACATAACATGGTCCCTTGTGTAATTTGAATTTCCATAGAAAATAAATATTTCAAATCATCATTAAAACATGTAGAAACAGAAATGTTCTTACATGAAGGATGGGGCTTTTGGCAGATGAAAGAACTTATAATTTCAACTTTAAAGTAGTGTGTTTGGCTAGAGACCATTTCGAGTTACAGGGGGCGCTATTGTACTTCACAGTGACAGAGAGACTGAGTGAGGCCGCAGAGGGAGTCATTGCACAAGTTTATACAAAGACTGACAAGTATATATTTTCCATATGAAGAGTGAAGGACACTTTCTCCTTTAATTGCTCTAATATGCTATTGCCTTATATTTTTTCCTTTTACTTCTCTTCTCTTTGTGGTGTTTAATGATTTTACACAGCACTGCACAGCACTGCATTCAGATAATTATAACTTTGCACTCCAAACTGTTAGTAATGCAATTTCTAGTTTGACTTGCTATAATACAAAGAGAGAGAAATATTGACTAAAACTCAGTGAGTTACAGTGATCAGAAAGGGGTAGGCCTGTGCATTGTGCTCAAGTCATTATGCTCAACAAGGGTAAATCTGAAAGCGTTACACAATAGTTTTTGTTGGTGTAAATAACGGTCCTTGACTTGTTTTCTCTCCGCTCTCCAAAACAATACTGGAAACATTCAGCATCAATATTGGAAAGACAATGACAACTAGTTGAACATAGATACAAATGTAGCATTTTGTGATAGTTATTACAATTCCCTCTATTCCCTTTTAAAATATATATTTTTTCATCAATTCCCATTTTTGACATAGCAGATATTTTTGTTGGCCTCATATATCAGGATTTTCTTTACTTCCTATAAAGTGCAACTTTTGCATTTTCAGAACAAACAGACACAGGTTGGCTACCTGCAGCTTGAACCCGTTTAGTGCTTTTATATGAATGCTACAATCCTCAGCTTGATAACGTTCTCTCCATTCGACTGCTGTATGTACAGTATGTTGAAGTTATGTCCAAAACAAGGTGGGTTAGCTTGTATCCATATAAATCTCTGTACTGATCAGGTCAA